>JANFNE010000056.1:0-32866 GCA_024867545.1 Phytopythium helicoides
ACACCACCGACAGCTTTATCTCCCCAGCATGTAAGTGCCACGGAACTCCAGGAATTAAGTAACCGAAATTATCAAGTGCAAGGTCAAGACCAAGAGCACGAAGAGGTAGACCAGGAAGAGAGTCTTGCAGACTCCTTACCAGGATTTTCGGAGCCAATACGTGCGACTCCTCCTAAGTCTCCACAAACAGAATACCCACTCTTTTAGAGCATCGACTGTGACAGCAAAAGCTACTCCTTCAGGTTCTCCACTGAAGATCGACGCTGCAGCTGCTGTACCCCCAACGAAAACAAGAACAGCGCTTCACCAAAAATTGATTGATCAAGCTATTTCCAGCGGCAACTTGATACCCTAGCTCAAGGGTTTGTAAGATGGAAACGAGGGCTTCGTATACAAACTCAACGTCGGCTACACAAAGCCCAGCAACTACGGAAACTATCTGACCGACTCGGTATCCTTCGCCGAAATCGTGCGTTTTCAGAGTGGCAAAGCCTTGCGAGCATTCAGAGTCAGATTGTCAGCTGCCGAATCGAAGCTTTTCAATCTCGTTCAGGATCACGTCTAGTCTATAGCGCTTTTACGAGGTGGATCCGTGCGACTCTAATCGGAGGTCGTGCCAAGCGTGTGATGCATGCCATAATTATCTCGAGCTCTGCTCCGACACATAGGAAAATCGTTCGTACCTGGCGAGAAAACTCACTCTTCGTAGGGCAAGCATCGAGTGAAGACCGCTTACGACTTTACTACGATGTTCACATCGAAAGTCGATTGAATCATTCTGCGGCGAAACATTGTAGTCGAGTGGAACAGGAGAAGCTACGCCGAGTCCTCCGGGGTTGGTTTCAGGCAGCAAAAGAAGAAATACGGATGGCAAACTCGACTTGTTCATGCTGCTCGTTGCCCACTTTGAACGTACTTGTCGCGAACAATTACGTCGACACCTAAAGGGATGGCAGAGTTGTGACTAGCAAACAGAGAAGGAAACTCAGCATCCTTAGCCGTTTGATTCGTCGTCAAGCTGGCCGTCAACTTCGTCGCGCTTTAGCGATTTGGAAAGTAGGGTGCTTGCTCCGTCGATCAGAGCAATCCCTTCAACATCAGGCTGAAAAACTTAAAGCAAAGGCCGATCTAGAGTTGGAAGAACTTGACAAAGAGCACCAAAGTGCAAAGCGAGATATAGAAGGAGAGCTTACTCGGCAGCTGGATGAATTGAAGGGAAAATTGCAGCAGAAAGAGACGGCATTGGTAGAGGCTCAGTCAAGGATAGAAGAACGCCGCCAACAAAAGGTATGGTTGAACTCGTGGCTTCCACTGCAAAAAAGCAGAATCTTACCACGCCGACGACAGATGCACGCATTGGAGGAGTGGACTTACGATCTCGAGGGCTTCTACGAGAAGTCCATCACAAATGTGAGCTTATCGGGTTCCGATTCATTCCGATTGATGCAGGACTTATGGGTTATGTGATGCTAGTGCGATGCGCAGATTGAAGAGGCTAGCGCGCAGCTGGAACAGCTGCTTCAAATGTCTGACAGCAATGTTGTTGCAGCGCGATTTCGCGCTTCCCAGGTACGTCAACATGATACAGCTTCCGTTTCAGCTGTCCATGGTATTCAATTGTTCTGGAAGCAGTATCTGGTCGCGACGATGACAGAGCAGAAGGCGAGTCAAGCCAATGCGCGCGCAGCGCTCCAGGAGGCGTTCATCGCAAGCCTGAGCAAGGGTCGGTCTTCGCTCCTCGAAGACATCGAAGACGACGTTCAAGTCTCCAAAGGCGTGCAGATCCTGCAAAGCCTGCTCCAGCAGGTCCGTTCCTGGCTTCTCTCTCTTCCTCACATGCATTGAATTGCAGACTATAATTCCTTGTCGTGAATGACGCTGCAGCGTGTGACCCGCCGACTGCAGCTGCACCGCTCGATCGCGAGAGTGGCTGCCGCCGTTCCACCTTCAAAAGCCACTGCCAACTCGCAGCCCGTCGACGCCACGCGGCTCAAGCACGCGAGCTTCCTGGCCGGCGCCGTGGCCGAGCGGGAGGCGCAGCACGCCGCGGCCATGACGCGGCTGCTGCTCCGCGTCCGCCGCGCGCACCCTCCGCCGGCTGCGCAGTACTAGAAGTCGAGCAGCAGCTGCGCGAGCACCTGCTCGAGGTGGCGCGGCTCGACCTCTGCGCTGTCGTCGACCATGGCCTCCATCTGCGCGCGGTGCAGCGCCTCGAGCACGAACAGCCGCAGGAACTCGGCGCTGAGCTTGAGCGCGTCCGGGTGGATCTTGCGCGCGCGCTCGCCGGCCGCCTCCTCTTCGCTCTCGCCGCCGCTCTCGCCCTCGCGCGCCTCGCCCCACGCGCGCCGGAACGCGCGCTCCACCAGGCTCGCCTTGAACGTCGCGCTCGGCGCCATCCTGCCTCTGGCAGCAACCGGTATCGCACCGGTTGCTAGATATGCCCGAGCTTCAAGCTGCTGCGTGTCGTGCCCGCGCCGCCATTTCCCCGCCTTTCTCCTCGACGCGCAGCATGTCTGGCGCCGTGCTCGTCGTGGGCTCCGTGAATGCCGACGTGGTCGTGGACGTCACGCGGCTGCCGGCGCGCGGCGAGACGCTGAGCGCTGCGCGGCCGGACACGGGCCGCGTCCTCCCGGGCGGCAAGGGCGCCAACCAGGCGGCGGCGGCGGCGCGGCTGCTGCCGAGCGCCAGCGCCGCGCGCTTCGTGGGGCAGTTCGGCGCCGACGCGCACGGCCAGACGCTCGAGCAGGCGCTGCAGGGCGCTCGGCGTGGACACGTCGCTGGCCGGCCACCCCGCGGGCGTGCCCTCCGGCCAGGCCTTCGTGTTCGTCTACCCGGACGGCGACAACTCGATCGTGATCGTCGGCGGCGCCAACGCCGCGTGGCCAGTGGTCGACAGGCTGCCTGAGGACGTGGAGCGCGCCGTCAAGGACGCCGCCGTCGTCATGCTGCAGTGCGAGGTGCCCGAACACGTCAACGCGCTCGTCGTCAAGACGGCCGCAGGCTTCGGCGTGCCTGTCATGTGGGACACCGGGGGCGACGACCGCCCCATCCCCAGCGACCTGCTGCCGCTCATCGACTTCCTCTGCCCCAACGAGACGGAGCTCGCGCGAATCGCAGGGATCCAGAACGTCGAGTCGGTCGAGCAGGCCATCGAGGCCGCCAGGGTCATGCAGAGCCGCGGAGCGCGCAACCTGCTCGTCACGCTCGGCGCCGACGGGTCGGTGTTCGTTCCTGAGAACGGAGGAGACGTCCACCGCCAGGAGCGCTTCACGGTCGACAAGGTCGTCGACACGACTGGCGCGGGCGACTGCTACCGTGCCGCCTTCGCCGTGGGCCTCGCACAGGGCAAGAGCGTGCCTGAGAGCATGAAGCTAGCGGCTGCGGCCAGCGCCTTGTGCGTCCAAGTGGCTGGTGCTCAGCCCAGCATGCCGTCGGCCGAGAAGGTGGCAGATTTGCTTGCGTCGTCCAAGTGAGCAGAGAGAGACATTCACGCACGGCGGCAGGTAGACTCTAGTCGATCAATAAATACGTGTTGAAGCGAACGCACGTACTCTACAATACTCTACACGGTCACGACGGCGATCTCCATCACATCGATGGCCTCGAGGCGCTCCCGCCGGCCGCGAACCTCGTTCTTGTCCTTGTCCTTTTCGCGCTCAAGCTGCTTCTTCTTGCGCGTCTTGGCAAATGCCTTTTTGCGAGCGTCGAGCGCCGTTGGCGTCACCTGGAAGACGTCCACGCTCGCTCCAACTTGCGGCACCGAGTGCCGAGCGATGAAGCCGACGTCGAAGGTCATTGACATCGCAGCTGAGTTGACAGCGAGCCAGTGGGCAACTGCTCGTGTCACACAAATCTCCCCGCCCACGCCGACGTCACCGACCTCGCTCGCAATGACCTCGGACAGCCCAGTGTACGTCACCTTGCCAGTGACGGGATGGCGGTTGGTGACGAGGGCTGCGCCTCCCTCAATGTCCTGGGCCGAGTCATGAACACCCATACGGACGCGGAGACCGCTAAATACAAGCTTGTTGGTCTTGGAGCGCTTGCGCTTGGTTGCAGGAACCATGTCGTGCAGCTTCTTTGGCCAGGACGCTGCCAACAGCGCGAGCTGGACGTCAAAGCAGTACTCGACGGCGTCTTTGATGGAGTGGAAGGCGAGCTGGAAAGCGTCGCCAGCCGTGGTGATTTCGTATCCACGGTGGCGAGCTAGCTTGGAGCGAATGATATCATCGTGGAGCTCCAGAGCAGTGCGCATGACCACCGGGTCCTCTGTCCAAAGCTGGGTCGATGCCTCAATGTCGGTGAACACGAACACGGGTTTATCCATGGGCGGGGCCGTCGCGCAATGGATGTGGCTGTTGTCATCCATGGTCGCGTAGAACTCTCGGACGTACTCCTCGGGCATGAACCGGCCACATGATCGCACGACGCACTCCTGGCTGCAGCCCATGAAGATCGAGAGCGCCGTGCCCGTGTTGGTGAACAGGACCGTGCTGATGCCGAGCAAGCTAGTGGGCACGGTCATCTCGTCGCGGCTGAAGAGCACGACGAGCGAGAGCACCTGGTACTGGAACGAGAAGATCCCGTAGACAACCATGATGCTGCGGATGCGCTTGTACAGCGGCGACAGCACGCGCGCTCCCTGCACGGCCTCGTACTTCCTGCCTGAGAACTTGAGTTCTAGGATGGCGTAGGCCACGTACACGAGCGTGAGGGCCTGAATCATGTTGCCGCTGACGAGTATCCTTGTGGACTGCTGGTCGAAGCCCTTGTTGTAGAACGTGTAGGCGCCTTCCCCAATGAGGAAGAGCGTGGTGAGCGCGTGCACCCAGCGGTTGTACCTGCTGGATACGCGCGCCTCTCTGTCTGCGCCTCTGTCCATGCTCCTCCTGGCGAGCCTGGTGAGCTCCCACGCCATGGGCAGCATCCACATGGAGCTGGCCATGAGCGCGGCGTCGCCGACCACAATGACGCACGAGAGCCACGCCGAGGTAGCCTCGGAGCTCTGCGCGACGCCGCGCGTGCCTAGCGCGTCTAGGTACAGGTCGTCCATGTCGCTCGAGTCGCTGCCGTCGCTGCCGTCCTCTGTGCGAATGTAGACGGCGCCGACGCTGGCGGCGAAGAAGAAGACGAAGCGGAAGAGCGACCAGAGCCACGCGTACAGGAAGAAGCAGAAGATGACGAAGCGCACAGCCGACGCGCGCAGCCGGTCGGCGCGCGCGTACAGCGCCCCAGGCGATGGCGCCGCACGCGAGCGTCGAGGCCAGCGCCGACGCCGCGTACAGCGCGCTCCACAGGTGCTTCATGGCGCTGGGGCTGGCCGCAATGGGGCTTTTCTCGCGAGGAGGCGAGCGGTACCGTGGGCGACACAAGTGGGCGCAGAGAGTCAGCGACGGACCGACGGGGGAGGACCAAATGGAGGGGCGTATCTTTGTGACGCGCCTGGAGAGCTGGAAAAAAAACGTCGGACAACCTACGGCCGAGATTTGAAAATACGACGCGAGAGGCTGCGGGGATTATGGCGCATGACGTCGGGTTTTGGGGAAGTGGGTGATGGATGGCGGATCTTGGAGGACTCGCGAGCGAGCTGACTTTCTGCCAGGCGGACACGACGTGGCGCGGCGATTGTCGATGTGCTACATGTACCGTACAGTACACTCCCCATGGTGTCCATCCGCCGCGAGCTCTTCACTTCGACCACCCTTGAGCTCACCACGGCTGCCCACTGCTTCAGTTTGCAATGTCGCGCATTGCTGCAGTCGGTGGTGTACAGAACTGCACACTTTTACAAGACGGACTGGCCGCCACAAGGGCCAAGGTTGCGGCCTCGGCGAGCAACCGCGGCGACCAGACGACCGCCGACCGCACGCCACCTCCGGACCAGTCGCAGTCACTGCTGACTGCCGACGCTCGCTGCGTTTTGCTGTCTGCAGCCCCTCCCGCACTTCGACAGCCTCACTGCCGCGCCGCCAGCTGTGCAAGCACAAACTTTCTATTTCCAGGTGTATTTCATATTTTCAAATCCATAGTTCAAATAAAATAGGAAACCCGGTTTGGTAAATTTACCAACCAAGCAGTATCACCTTGTCTTGCAAATCAGTTGGATACGCTATGCTGCCACAGCTCCTGGTCACGAGCGTTGCATAGTGATCATGCGGCTGGCAGTCACTTGCCTCGCGATCAGTCCCACCTCCAAGCTGTCGCTTCATTTTCCATTACGCTTCTCATCGCTCATACTGATCGGTCCATCTTTACCAGCACCACAGCAGCAATGCAGCTGATTGCCAGGGCGAAAGCTCTAGTGCTCGCTTTGGCTCTCGGAGCACCGCTAACGGCCGCCATGTTCCGCTTCGACTGCTGGAACAATCTCGTCGTGGACCGAGTGGATCCGATCGTGAATCCTGGTACGGTCTCCAAGCACCTGCACGCGGTCAGTGGTGGGAACGGCTTCAGCAAAGACGCTGACGGAGCGGACATGCGAGCATCGACCTGCACGTCGTGCCTATCGGTGCGACCTCAGCGCCTACTGGGTGCCTCAGCTCTACGTCAAATACAAGAATGGCTCGGATATGGCTTGTGGAGAGCACCAAATCGTTTACTATGAGCCACGCCCGACCGGAAACGAGACTGTGGTTGCTTTCCCCGGACGGCCTCAAGATGCTTGCCGGCGATCCGTCGCTGCGTGAAGGTGGTGACTCCATCGAGCAACGTGCTATCACGTGGGTCTGCATTGACTACGAAAATTCTCACCCAGAGCAGCAAGGTATCCCCAACACCAAGTGCCCGCAGGGACTTCGCGGCCAGGTCAACTTCCCCATGTGCTGGGACGGTGTTAATCTCGACTCGGACGATCACAAGTCGCACGTGGCGTACGCGACCGAGCTTGATGGCGGATCCTGTCCCGAGGGCTGGAAGAAGATGGTCAAGATTTTCTACGAAGCTTTCTACAGCGTCGACAAGTACGATGACGAATGGGACGGCGACCAGCACCCGTTCGTGCTTTCGAACGGAGACACAACAGGCTACAGCTTTCACGGAGATTTCCTGAACGGGTGGGATGTTGATGTCCTGCAGGCTGCCATCGACCAGTGCACGGACAAGAATTACTTCAACCCAGGAGAATGCCCTCCCCTCGCAGAGACATTTAGCAGTGAGGCACCCGAGGTTAGATGCACCACGGAGCCCGAGATCGTGGAGGAGACACAATTCGTTACGCTTTTGCCAGGAAACAATCCTGTAGATGGCGGCACTGGAGCAGACATCGCGAGCAGTGCCGACGAGTCGAACTCAGCCACCACTTCTGCTGGAGGTGATGAAGCCTCTGTCGGGGGCGAAGCAAATTCCTCCAGTTTTGATATTGTACCTGGCAATGGTGATGCGTCGGGTACGAGTGCCCCAAACGAAGTCAACACTGGAAGCACGGGACACACGTCGAATCAAGCTCCTGCGGCAACACCCACGCCAATGACTGAGGCCTTCTCATTCGGTCCCAACAAGTACTCGTGAGCTCGGTTACAACAATCGTTCGCGCCAGAAAGGCTTGCCGTGCCCTCAGTTCCAATTTCCTGTGCTTGATATCGTTTCCCATCGCATAATACCAAAGCCTGCGGCAGCTCCGGAGCGCCATCGCGGGCCAGAACAAAAAGCTGGACGAGAAGCTGAGCGCGACGGAGAGTGCTATTTGCGACTGCTTTGCAGCTCGGCTTGCATCGGCCACAGGACTGCACCCCTGCCTGACACGCTCCGACTATGCACCGTCCGCCCCTCATTTTGACCACCAAGCGAGAGGTCGAGGTGATGATCCAGACGGTGCGCGGCGCGATCTCTGGCGACGCCGTGAGCGCCGTGCTGCCCTTCGAGCGCGTCCTGCACCGCGCCTCCAGTCCTAGCTCGGCCCCAGCCAGCTCTTCGCCCTCGGAGATCCGCCCCGAGGACCTGCAGGAGTTCCGGCGCAACCCATGGCATCACAATGGGCTCAACCTGCGGCTGGAGAAGGAGGACGACGCGTTCCGGGAGCTCCAGGCACTCGCCGAGCTCCAGAGTGCTGCTGCGCTGCCGCTGGTGGTGGATGTAGCGCTACCGAGCGAGCACCGTGACGAGTTCACGGCCAAGCGCGTGCAGCTCGCCGAGAGGCTGGGGATGCACCTTGTCATGACTGCGACATACGACGCCGAGATCCAGGGGACGAGTGATGAGAGCGAGCGTATCGCCAAGACGCTCGAGACGGAGCTGATGTTTGGGATCGGCGCTGCCGGGGATGCAAGCTCCAAGGCTACGAGCGTCTGTGCCGGCGCCATCTACCAGCCGATCCGCACCGAGCAGGCGAGCATCGGCCCCAAACAGCTCGTTTTGCTTCGTGGGCTAGCACTGGTAGGTAGTGCTACCTCTTGAGACGTCTCGAGCGTGCTGACATTGAAAGTTGTTTACCTGCAGGCTCAGCAACGCACGCACGCACCGCTGTACTTGTCATTCTCGCTGACAGTGGACCATAACAGCTCGAATCTCCAGCAGCTTGTGCTCGCGTGGCTACGGACGCTCCTCGAGCTCGGGGCGGAGCGTACGAAAGTTGTGCTGGTTCACGCGGACCAGTGGTGCCAAGGCGGGTTCGACGGCCCCAACTTTAGCTTCCTGCTGTCGGTGCTGGAGCTCGGGGTTTCGGTCGTGTTCGACATGATTGGACTGTCGACGGTCAGTGACGTCATCTCCGTCGATGTGCATCACCAAAAGATGCACGGCCTAAACGTCGAGGAGCCCCCACGAGACAGCACGATCGCCACGTGGGTCAGCCGCTTGATCCTGACCCACGGTCGAGTCGAGCAGATCCTGCTGTCAACCAACGTGCACCAGCAGATCCAGTACCGCCGCAATGGCGGCGGCGGCTACGCGTTCCTGTTCTCGTTCTTCAAGCCGAGGCTGCTGGCGCTGGGTGTGACACAGCAGCAGTGGACGCAGCTCGTGCGAGGCAACCCCGTGGCGTTGCTGAGCTGGTACACGCCGCCAGAGGCACCGAAGGTCCCCAAGCACTTCCTCACGTGCAGCATCTGCCGAGAGCCCTTCGAGCCCATCGAGGGCGAGTACTTCACCAAGTTCGCCTTCACCTACTGCGGCACCAAGTGCCTCCGGCGTCACAGCCGGCTCGGGTTCGTCGACCCGCCGCCGTCACCGAAACGCAAGGGCCCATCGAAATGACTGTAGCGGCATCTCCTGTTTCAAAACAGCTGTTCCTGGTTTAACATTCCCTTCGCCAGGTTCCACGTGACGTCATCTGCGACAAGAGCGCCTTCGCGCAATCACGCGCGTGACGCGCTCCCCACCCCCCGCCGATTTCATTGGACGAAAAATCTTCAATATTTGTCCAATCCCCGCTCTCCCTGCGCGTTTGATAGGTTGCCGTTGCCTTTCACGCGCATCCAGCTCGCCACTCTCCAAGTTGCCGCCTGGCGCGCACTGCTCCGAGCCTCCAGCCGCCCCCAGCCCGCCACCTACGCGCCCATGCCGCTGTCGCTGTCGCTCGTGAAGCGGCGGCCGTTGGCGCAGCGCGCGCTGCTCGCCCGTCGCATCCACGCGGGGCTCAAGGAGTCGACGCGCGGGCCGGCGGCGCTCGCGGCGCAGCAGCAGCAGCTGCGCACGCAGGGCGTGGCCCCGCTCAGCCTGCGCACGCCCGTCTTCCAGGTGTTCGGCGCCAACACGGACGTGGGCAAGACCATCGTGTCGGCTGGCATCTGCCGCGGCGCTGCGCGCGCTTTCCCCGAGCAGCGCGTTGCCTACGTCAAGCCGCTGCAGACGGGCACGGACGCGGACGCGCCAGACTCGTTCCAGGGCGACGCGCCCTTCATCTCCAAGCACGCCAAGAGCAGCAACGTCGACTGCTCCACGCTGTACGTGTGGAAGACGCCCGTGTCGCCGCACACGGCTGCGCGCCTAGAGGGACACACCATCTCGGACGAGGCGCTGCTACAGCTCGTCACCGACAAGTTGAACGGCATCAGCAGCAAGCAAGACTCCGACCCGCACTCACTTGTGCTGGTTGAGACGGCCGGCGGCGTCTGCAGCCCCTCGGCGTCCATGCGCTTCCAAGTCGACGTCTACCGCAGCCTCCGCCTCCCCGTCGTGCTGGTCGGAGACGGAAAACTTGGCGGCATCTCGACCACCATGTCCTCGCTCGAGACGCTGCTCATTCGAGGCTACGACGTCGCTGCCATCTGCCTCATTGAACAGGATGATCTGGACAACGCCGAGGCGCTTGAGCCACGCACCAGCGAGCTCGGCATCCCGATTTTCACGATGAAGGCCGTCCCACCAATGCCCGAGCCGCTCGACGAGTGGTTCAACCAGCACGATGATACGTTCGCCGAGATCAGCTCGAGACTCCAGTTCTTCCATACCAACCGCCTCGAGCAGTTCCGTCACATGCAGAAGCGCGCGGAGCACGTCTTCTGGTGGCCGTTCACACAGCACAAAAAGTACGGCAGCTTGTCCATGATTGACGCTGCGAACGGCGACGAGTTCGCCGTGTATCGACCGGAGAAGAATGCGATCGAGCCCATGTTCGACGCTTGTGCGAGCTGGTGGACGCAGGGCATCGGTCACGGTAACGCCAAGATGGCGACTGCCATGGCGTACGCTGCTGGGCGTTATGGACACGTCATGTTCCCAGAAAACGCGCATGCCCCCGCTCTCGAGCTGAGCGAAAAGCTGATCGACACTGTCGGCAAGGGCTGGGCTTCTCGCGTCTACTTCTCGGACGATGGTTCAACGGCCGTGGAGGTTGCCATCAAGATGGCTTTCCGCAAGTACGTCAAGGATCACGGACTCGACTACCACTCATTTGCATCGAAGGGCAACCAGTCTGCTCCATCGAAGCTCGTGGTGCTTGCGCAAGCCAACTGCTACCACGGCGATACACTCGGTGTCATGAACGTTGCGGAGCCGAGTGTCTTCAACGAGAAGCAGCATCCGTGGTACCGTCCCGAGGCGGCGTTTCTCAAGACTCCTTCAATCGCTCTTCGCGACGGCAAGTACGTCGTTTCCGTTGACTCGGAGTTTGGTGAGATCAGCGAGACACTTCCCAGCCTGAACGCTGCATTCAGCCCTTCTCGTGACTCCAGCCCGCTCGCGGAAGTATACCGCAAGTACGTGTCCAAGATGATAGCCGACACGGAATCTGGTGAGGGGAACGTCAAGATCGGTGGCCTTCTCATCGAGCCTGTGCTGATCGGCTCGGGCGGTATGATCATTGTCGACCCTCTGTTCCAGCGCGTGGCCGTGGAGGAGTGCAGGAACAATGGTATCCCCATCATCTTTGATGAGGTGTTTTCGGGTTGGTGGCGACTGGGCGTTGAGTCTGCTCGTGACTTGCTTGGCGTGAACCCTGACATTTCATGCTACGCCAAGTTGCTCACGGGCGGTGTCGTCCCGCTAGCTGTGACGCTTGCATCGGAGGAAGTCTTCCAGACTTTCTACGCCGATGGCAAGGACGAAGCGCTGCTGCACGGCCACTCGTTCACGGCTCATCCTGTGGGCTGTGCGGCGGCTGTGACGGCGCTCGACATGTACAAGATCTTCAATGATGCCACGGCCAACAAGGCAGCTGGCGTCAATACCGACCGCACGAGTGCGTACTGGGATGTGGATGCGCTCACAGAGCTGTCCAAGCAGCCGTTTGTTTCTAGGACGTTCGCGATCGGCACGGTCGCGTGCATTGAGCTCGAGTCGGCTGAAGCGGGCTACGCATCGGGCGAGGCACGTGCGCTCATCCAGTCTCTACGCAAGAAGAACGTGTACGCGCGCGCGCTCGGCAACGTGGTGTACCTCATGTGCTCGCCGCTGACGACGCGCGCCGACTGTGACCGTTACCTGTCGACCGTCACGAATGAGCTCGCTGCACTCCAGCAGCTCAAGTGAGTTGGCATAGCAGATAATATCCCGGATAGTAGTAATGTGAGTGGCAACGTCGAGTTGAGGTACTTGGAAGCGAACTCCAGGTTGGGGAGATTGCAATTGTATTATTGCAAAGGCTCTGCAGCAGCGTGCTGCAAGGCCGCGACGGATCATTTGCGGATTCAAGAGGGAGCAATATCAAAAGTGCCGCACCAAGAACCGATGGAGCACTGCGAATGTCGATAAAAGTGGACTGCCACAACTTTTTACACTCGGCGTTGGGAGTCCGAGCACTTCGAGCCCATATCGACGCACAGGTGGTGCATTGGATGAATGAAGACAACAGCGTGCCTGGCAGGACGGCAGGTCACGACTCGGTCGATCGAAAGTGAGTTGAGCGAAGGTTGCCTATTGCTTGCACTCGCCTTCGGCTCGCGGGTATGGCCGTGGTAAGCCCGGCATCCTACGATAAAAGACGATGACTGGGAATGGAACCCAGTGAAAATGCAACAATGCCTGAGTATACAGTGCTATCTGCGGGCAACGCTGAGCGCACCTGCAGACACTTTGTGGCCCCTGATGTGTTAAGTTGGCGCTCGGCAAAAAAACGTTAGGTCTTGGTTGACCACGGAGCATGTAGAAGAGAAGCATCAGCATGTTCTTCGAGGCGTTGACGTCGCGGTTCACAGTAGTACCAAAACAGCCATTGGATCGACAATGAGCACACTATAAACCTTCCACGTCCGCAATTCCTTGTCCGTGCTGTTCTTGACCTTGCAGAGGCGGAGACTGTACTGGTATTCTAGTTGCCGGTGGCAACGTGAGTGAAGCTTGCTGGTGCGAAACTCATCAATTGGTTGTACACGACAGTAGTTTCTCAATGTGTGCTCCAGTCTTTTGACCGGCCCCGCGGGGCACTTCTTGATGAGTCCAGAGTAATCGGTATTGCTCCAATCTCCAAATCCAACCACCATTCGCCTGCCTGCTTGCTGGGTCAGTCTCCGACACAGTTCATGAAGCTTCTTCTGCGCAAAGATGTACCGTCCAAAACGCAGGTTGCGGAATCCCTTCGCCCGTGAAAATCCTAGCAGATTTTCCATATGTGGAATAACGTATCGTGTGTACGTTTCCAGCAGCTTGAGCGACGCGGTCTTCTTCGACGGCATCTGACGCTCGGCAGCCAAAATGTCGGGACGCCGCTCCTTCCAGCAAGCTATCTTCTGGTTGCTCTTGTGGTAGCGAGCATCCTCGTAGAACTCACGAGAAGAGCAGTGAATAGTCTCGCTGTCCTGGTTGGTTGCTACAAACAGATCTCGTCTGCCAGGATCCAGGTCCCACATGACATCGTAGTCTTCTTCCCTAAGTGGGCGGACTGTCGCCGGATGAGTTTTCCGCATGACGATACTGACAGCCTTTCCGTCCGTCACGATCTCTCCTGCGAACTTCTTGTTGGCTGTTTCAAACTTCTCGATATTGAAGAGACTGTGCCACCAATCGTCTGCGACAACATTCCAATCGTCACCTAAAGGAGGCACGCGAACACCAGCACGTAGAAGTAGGCTGTGGAGCGCCGTCTTGCACATCTTGAAGTGCGAGCACTTGAACCCATTCTTTGTCGGCAGGAGACTGAACGTGCGGACCTCTGGGATGTCCTGTCGATACTGAAATCGGCGATTCCTCTCTTCAATGTCGGTCAGAATCATGTAGGTGAGAGGAAGCAATCTGTTAGCCTCGTCGGACAAGTAGCCGCTCTCGTTGCGCGGGATCTGCTCTCGCCAAGCCTGCACCTCGGTATCGTTGCCGTTGTAGACAGGGTCCAGGATGCTCTTGATCATGACGTAGGCCTCAGCACCATTCAAGTCATAGACCCGCTTGATGTGACGGTGAAAGCGACGGTAGAAGTTGCGTACGATCGCGTTCTTGGTGTTAGTGGCCATCATTTGGGCTGCGTTCTGCTGCCACCCAGCGGTAATCTGCCGGTTGCTTGCACGTCGAGCGTCCTCACCTCGCCAAGTGTTGTACAGCGTGACTGATTGCTGGAACGCAGGAGACCCGAGTGTGGAGTTGGCGTTGCAAACACACGATAGGCATCTGTAGAAGAAGACCTGGTTGAGTGGCTCCACTGCATCGCCCAGCTGACACATCCGCACGGCGTGGATGTTGGCGAGGACGTAAGCCTCCAGCACGGCCTGGTCCATATTCGCCAGCACGGACTCCCACGGCAAAGTCATGGCCTCATCGCTCTTGCAAACCGCCTTGAGCGACGTCTTGACGCACACAAGCGAGGATTTGGCGTTAGCTGCGTCACGAGCTTCGACTTCGGCTCGTCGCCTCTTTGACCGACTCTTGCGTGGTTCTGCACTGCGCTTCTTTTAGATTTAGCACCGCCTGACGTCGGACCAGCTGCACGTGTTGTCTTGGACCGACCTCGACGAGTTGCGGAAGCAGCTCCTCTACTCGTTGTGGATCTGCATAGCCCTGCGGCAGATTGCCTGGTCTTGGACCTGCCTCGCCGGGGACCTGGATCGCCCTCCTTGCCCGATCGAGCGCGCTTGTTTACCATGGTGGCAAATTACACGGTGAGTAGGGAGATCAGGGTCGGCAGCCGCTTTCGTTCGTTACCGTTCGAGAGCGAGTGGGCGCTTGCCAATTCAAAACATGCTATTGCCTCATCATGACCGTTTACGCGTATGCAGGCAGAGCTGCAAAGGCCGCTTTACTAGCTTGCCGTGGCTCATGATGGAGCTCTGGAGATCCTTCCTATGGTATCTTCAACAAGCAATATGAAGTGTCCATGCAGTGCTGTTGTCATCGCTGGGGGAGGGCATCGCGCAACCCCGCTTGAAGCTGATGAACTGCGCTGCCAGCTTGTCAATTGGGCAATATCGTAACGACAGGTTTATTTAGTTTCACGTCTCCTTTTCCACGTTTTCCGGTTGAGTGGGAGTTTACGTCGATCGTTGTGCTGAGAAGGGTGAATGTAGAAATGGAGGGTTTTGTGGCCATCTCAATGCCGGATACCCCTGCCTACTAATTTCCGTTCATGGTCGTCAATACGCTGCTCCAAACCGCATCCGGTTTCTTCCTCCTGAGTTATGGGAAACCTGCCGTCGACGACCGCGGGGCCGCGCTGGGGCGTTGAGTACTCGTCCAATGACTACCAGCTGGCCATCGAGTTGAGCAAAGAGCTCGAGTTCGTGCTCGAGCACGAGTTGGGAGCGCAGGGCAAGGGTCTGCACGAGAAGACGACGAGCGTTGAGCACGAGCTGCCGCTGCCCACGGTGCGCGCGCTGCGCTTCATTGCGAGCGTGCGCAACTCGCTCATCCACGACCGCGACGTGCGCGCGCTGCGGGACCGCGCAGGCTTTATCAAGCGCTTCGAGGCCGCCAGGGAAGAGCTGCAGGTGCTCATCGACCGCAAACGGGCCTCGAGCCAGCCGCCAGCGGCACAGGGACCCGAGTGCGTGGTTCAGTAGGCGCCTGAGTATGAAGAGATGGCGGTAATTCTGTACGGCAATGTACTTCTTGCGAGTGAGAAAACTAGGGACAGCCGTCGCATTCAGCACGACAGCTCTAGAGCTCAAGAACATCGAGATGAACAGGCTTTTGGCAATGTTACATGAAGCCTCGGGTCACCTACATATGGAGACCGGCCGCGCTGTAGCTGCAGCCTCTGCCTCTGTGGCCTGGAAAGCGCGACTAAGTTGCCTTGGGTCGATGCTCATCGGCGCAGACTGGCCTGCCATTGACAAGATGCCGCTGCCTCACACCTGACTCCTCGGAGGTAGGCCGCTCCGAGGGCCAAAAAGCAAGCCCAGTTTACGCGAGTACAACAAATCTGGCTAGACGCCTACTATCGTTTCTTGGTCCTCATGCAAACCTAGCGCGACCATTGCCCTAGCGAACTCATCGCTGGTTCGTTCAAGCATATCAAATCAGTCAAGCTGCAGAGACAAATACCATCGTGGACATCATAGTAGGCCCCGATGTCCACGACCACAAAAATTCTGCTGTCGCGAGTTATTTGTTCTCGATACGTCGGAGCTGACAGTCTCGCGTGGTTCCCACGTCGTCGGTGTGGTAGTGTTGCTGGTGGAGTCATCGCTGGGCTTCAAGCTGTCGCAGTTCCTGGGCGGTGTCACCGTTCTGGCTGAGCTGTTGAGCTCCATCTTTCTGTAGCTTCCCAGACAAATCATGATGGGTTGGACCTGGCGACTCCATCGTGAAATGACGAAGTGGTTAATCTCGGTGAATATTTCAAGTGCTTAACACGTCCTACGATGTTTTGAGATCTTTGCTTGACGCTGCACTATAGATACTGTTGACTACTACTAATGTGTACAAGACACGCCTCTCGCGGAGCGAGTCACGTAGGTGGCAACAAGCTCACAGACTGTGGCGCTTGGTAACCTTTGCCATGTATGCTTTTTTGTTCTCTGCGGGGCTGCTGTTGCGGCGCTCCAGTGACCTTCGCACCAGCTGTGAGCGTTGTTGCGAATACTCGGTCACAAAGGTCGCGATGAATCCGAGCAACTCATCCAATGGAAGTGCTGCATCTTCTTCGAAGTAGTCCATAAAGCGCTTTGTCTGTCAGTTTCATACACAACAAAATCAGCCCATGAAAACACACGACGTCGCTTTTCATAACAGATGCGCCTCACCTGTCGGTCCAGTTGATCACTCAGATCTGTCAGAGCATTGATCTCTTGACCAAGTGTCATGACGTCTTGGTGCAACATCAGCTTCGATTGCACGAACGCCTCGCGAGCAGGATCATCCATACGAAGAGAGGCCATCGCCACAGGAAGCGGTTGCTGTACCATAGAAAACATTGCTCAAGTGAGTTTCATCGATCATGGATCGATCCTTTCAGCAACGGCAAAACATACCTTTGCTTCAGTCTGCACCATTCGCAAGCCTGCCTTGAGTGCAGACAGATCCGCTTGGATATTCGAAACAGATACCTTGCTGCACTTTGCAATGAGGTCGATCTCATCGCTGAAATGGGCAAGATACGGTGCGTCGCGCTGCCAATGGAAGATCAGCACACAATTCAGTCGGAGTCGGACAATTGTGCCGACGAGAAACTGCAAAGACATATCTTACCTCAATTGACTGTACAAGGTACTGTAGGAAGGAGACGCGACCATCATAGGCTTTGGTGAATGATAGCTTGGCAAGCGAGCTGATCGAGATACTCTTAACCTTGGAGGTGTACTCAACATCCTTTCCAAAGTTGAGCAAATTTCCCAGATGGTAAATGTACTCGAGGACTTGTGCAAATGCGTCACTTGAGATGACTTGGCTAACACCACGAATCACGAGATCCATACTCGCACTGTGCATACACAACATTAGTGAGTAAGAGCTATTTTACCGCCATGAGTTGACAAACTAGGACGCATACCGAATATCTGCAGTCCGAGAGAAAAAGTCTGCCTTGAAACGCAAGCAGCGTAGTTTCTGCTGCACTCTTGGGACTTTTTGAGCCTCCAACAAAAATACTTCAGCCTGCCATTGTTAAGGACCATTCAAAGATAATGAGTCAAACCTGAAAAGAAGAAAAAGATGCAGAGCACCAACGTACCGTTGCGAGTGTGGCTGGGTCATCATCAAACCCATCGAGTGCTGCCTGTTCATTTGTGTCTGGCCACATGTCGAGCAGAGTTTGGAGCGCGCCGATGGGTAACGCCGATGGATCCAGCACACTAATCTGACGCACAATCTCGGAGAAGGGTCGCTTGATCCTTGCTAACACGATGGCAATGTTCTGAGACTTGTTTCCCTCCAGCAGCGTCACATACACCTTTCGTGCGAGGAATGCACTCGCAGGGTCTTTCGGAGCCTCTTCTGGTGTGCTCTCCGGCTCATCCTGCTCGAGTTCGTCATCGCTGGGCAAATCATCCACGTCACAAATAGCTAATGCGTCGGCAGAGAGGCCTTCTGGGTTGGTGGGTGCCGAGTTCCACCTCCTCCGCGGCTTCTTTCCGGAGATGATGGGGTTTGCGGACTTGACAAAGAGCTTCTCCATCCACTGAATCGTCTCCGTTGAGATGGAAACCCGATTTGCTTTTGCGCGCAACTGCACTCGGTTCCAAACCGAATCTCGTCGCGCCGATGATGGTGGTGCGTCTGATACGGAGGTCGTGCTCCAGTGTAGCTTCTTGCGCATACTGGTTTGCATTTTTCGGATCACAACACGTGCCAAGATTGGCTGTGGCCGGTTGAGAAGCAAGAAACCTCCAGAACCACTTGAATCGGGGGATGACGGAGCTGTAGAGACGGAAGAGGACACGGACCGTGGAGAGGCCGGCTCGCTGACGGTCTTGACCAAACTGCGGCGGCGGTCGTTGTCCAGTCCTGCCGGGTCCAGGCCTTCTGACTTCATCTTGTGCTCTACAACGTGCCTTGGCACACCGACTTTGACCATCTGCTTAAAAGACGCGTACTTGTCTGCTAGGTCCTGAGCGATGGCCGAGATCTCCTCGGGCGGCTGGGGCGGAGGGATAATAATGGGCGGCGGGCGGAGGATGGACGACATCATGGCTGCCATGGGTTTGTGGTTCGAGGGCGAGGCTCCGAGCAGTACGTCTAGTGCCGAGACGTCGGCCCCCTCCATCCTCATCTTGTGCTCGACGACCGTCCTGGGCATGCCGACCTTGAGCATGGACAAGTACTTGGCGTTGGCCTTCCGGAGCTCAGCGTGCTGGTCGACCTCCTTCTCTCGCTCGGGCTCCTCGCTGCTCTGCGTATCTGCGTTGGCGTCCGACGCATCCTTGGAGACGGGCGGGTCGCTGGCGACCGGTTCGGTCGAGGCTGCAGATTCCTGTGGCGCTGCGTCGGTGGTCGACTCCTGCGTCTCGGTCTGCGTCTCCATGTCCTGTGTCTTGACGTCCAGCGTCTGCTGCTGCTGCTGTTGCTGCTGTTGCTGCTGCTCATCGGCCAGCGGCCGGTGATGCCACCGCACGTGCGCGACCAGAACGAAGCTGAGCAGCAGGTGGAACACGAGCCAGAGCTGCGGCTCCGGTGGCTCGTGCACCGCGCAGTCGCATGCGCAGCCCGCCGGTCCCGACAATGAGAGCGCGCCGCCCATGGCCCCGCGCGCCGATCGGACTGTGGGCGGCGAGAAGGGCCGAGCGTCGCCCCCAGCGCCCGCCGGCCGGACCGGGCGCCGAGAAAGGCCGCGCGGATCAACAGACAGGACCGAGGGGCTTTGGCGGCCGCGCGCCCATCGCCAGGCGCTTCGTTGACGCTCTGGGCGTCTCACACGGCGCTCGGTGGGGTTTTCCCAGCGTATGGAGACCCGCAAATGGATTATAACCTGCGGTAATACATAGGATAAGAAGTGATTGGAACTTGATAAATCATGATGACAACGAATGACCTGCGATATAAAGTGAGTGTGGCCATGTCGTGAGGAGGAGAGGGACGGGAGCAACTCAGATCCGGCGGAACGTATCCGCGGCGTTCCGTGCGTGTTCGGGCAGACGGGGGGCGGGCCTGGCCGATTGCAGCCCATACTTTATCCGAGTCAAAATGTTCGCAAACTTTGGCGGCTCGGCTTCAACCGAGTCCACCTGCCCGCCCTGGGTTCGAGCTATTCAAAAGCTCGCACTGATCACCACTGGAGAGCTGCCTTCTCTCTCCTCGCGTGAACTGGATATTGGCCAGAGTCCATGTACACCGTACAGCTGAGCAGCAAGCGGTGCTCCTCCCGACTTCTCGCCGCATCCCCGTGCTGCCGAGAGTCGCTTGCAGATCACGGCAGTGATGCCTTGACCGATGAGTGTGGCCCACGGCCCTGAATCCAGTCTAGACATGTGGATTCGCGTTGTACTCGACGCGGCCGATGCTTGAATCCGGCGGACAGACGGTTGGTGCGCATGCGGCGCTCACCGAGGCGCCATGTATCGCACATGGGGCGGCTTTTCTCGTGCGCTCGCGTTGCGTGGACACCGAGTGACGCCAGAGTACCAGTTCGCACGCAGTCCGACTTGCTTGAGAGCTTGACCGCCTTGACCGCGCAATGCTCCTTGGCAAACCGTCCATTGCAGCCAGGGAGCAAGCGTTTGACGCGAGAATCTCCAGCCTCAACGCCGAGAGGCCGGTCGAAGTAAACCAGGCGCCACAACCCAATGGTGTTCTCGCCGCCGCTACTGCTGTTGTTCTGAGGCCACGTCAACTTCTTTCGAGGCAGCTGCAAGCCTTCTCTGCCCTGTCCTGTGCGAAGCGGAACTGTCTCCGCGATCTTCGCCGGAATCCTATAGAAACGCATTGTTAAATTTTGACGCTACGCCAAGTACTGCGTGGATGCTGACTGCATGGATATAGAGCGCAGCAGCAGTAGCTTGACATGCCATCATGGCTTGCTGCAAGCCATCATGCGTGATGTGCCTTGTCGAGCATGGCAAGCGAGTGTGCGGGAGAGATCCTCGTTGTGGAGGCTTGAAAAAGCCTTTTCGCCCAGCCTAAGGCAAAGATACTCGCATCGGCGCTCCTATTGGCTGAATCGAAGGGGTCTGCAGTCGCTGATTGGGCGAATTCATAACATCTTAGACTCAGTATGCAGCGTGCTCGTCTGTCTGGGCCTTGGTCATGACACTCCTCGTCTGCAATTGCGATGCTGTGTCGGCGGCACAACCACATGAAAGACGTCACCAGCTTTGTTTCGATTGCTTCACTAACGCCCACCACAATCACAAGCGCAGGAAAACGTAGCTGCCTGACAAATAACAGTGCACTCACCAACCAAAGCACTCAACACCAACAAACAGATAGACTCGAAAACAGTCTTCATGTTCATTCTCAAAAAGCGTCAAAAGCAAAAGGCCATAGAACCAGAGCCATCCAACGAGCAGACCATTGCGAGACTCCCTCCACGCGCACGGCCTGCATCATATGCCATCCAGGCTTAGATGATACCAACCTTGATGAGCATCGTATGGCGGTCCGCCTTGCTCGACACCGAGTCCTTGAGCGAGCGGTCAAACGCAAACTTGATGACGATCGTCTTGCTCTTGGTCGCCACAAAGTCGATCGAGTCCGAGAAGTTCACCTTCAGCTCGCGCTTGTACGTGTCCTTGAAGCACTTGCGCATCGCCTGCACGATCTCCGTCTTCTGCGGCACCTGCACCATCAGGTCCGGCTCACCCTTGACGTGGATAAACAGGTAGTTGTCCGGCTGGTTACTCATCGACACACCCGTCACGCGCGACATTTCAATCATGCGGCGCTCCTTAGGTTGATGGATCTTATCAGCCTTCAGGTTGTAGATCTGCTTCTCGCCGATCATGAGCACGCGCGGCTGGTGCTTGAAGCTCTCGTTCACCTTCTCGACCTGGCCCAGGAAGAGCAGCTTCTGCATGCCCTTCGACTGCAGCAGCGACGCGTACGCCGGGTACGTGTTGACGCCGATGTAATCGCCCTTGTACTCGCGGTCAAGCGAGTCGCGGCGGCGCTTCTTCTTGCCGAGGTACCGCTCGAACTCTGTGCGCACACCCAGCAGCGCCACCTTGCACGAACGCCACAGAGCGTTCGTCATCTGCTTGCGCGTCTTGAGGCCGCGGTACAGCTTACTGAACACGATCTGCGCGTTGCGAATCTTCAGGAACTCACGGCGCTGTGTGCGTGCATGGATAAAGCTCTGCACGAACACGATCGAGTTCAGCTTCTCCTGCTCCGCCAGCTGCTTGACGAGTCGGCTCTTCTCCTTGACGATGAGCTTGTCTGCCAGAGCGTTCCATTCGCCATAAAGCGCTGCAACCTTCTCCTTGTTGTTAGCGCCTGGACGGCGCTTGCGGCGGTCTTGGCAATTCTCGTACACAGCGTCGTACGCCGCAAAAAGCTCCTTTTGCGCCGCAATGAACTTGGCCAGCGCAATACGGTTGTTGTAGCGGCGCCAAGAATTCTCGAGGATGTTCACGATCGCCGGAATGCGGTTCTCACGCGCAATCTCGAGCGCCGACAACGCTTGAGGGTGACGCAGGAAGATGCGGTTGCGGCCGAGCGAGAAGCAACCAAGCGTCTTCGAGTCCTCCTCGAACGGAACCAGCTGCTTCGTCTCCGGGTCCATGACGCCCATGTTCGGCGACGTCAGAAGGTCAACTGCAGCCTGGCGGGACGAGTGAGACTTCGCTGTAGGCCACGTCGCCGTCGACAGGAAGTTGTAGCGCTTGATGAACGTGCTGTACAACTCGCTGTAGCAGAAACCCTGGCGGCGCACACTCAAGTTCTCAACGAGACCCAGGTAGCGCACTTGCTCCGCAACGATGGTGCGGTTCACGACCAGCGGGGCTTTCTTCTCATTCGGCTTGATACAGCGAATGTAGTGCGGGTTACAGCCATCGAGCTTCTTCAGCAGCTCAGCCACTTGCACGCGGAACTGCTGCGACGTCGACGGCGGACGCTTCAGCTTTTCCTTCTTCGTGCGGTTGTCAAGGAAGACTTCACGCACAAAGGCGTTCGTCGACTCCTCCATACCGTTCTGGAGGTCATTGAAGAAAGTGTCCACGTTCGCGTCGAAGAAGAGCGTCACATCGTACTCGACCTTGCCGGCGTAGTGCTGGATGCCGAAGTACGGACCACGCGTGCGCGACGCAATGTAGTGCGGGTTCTTTGAGTGCGACGCGTTGTAGCGCTCAATCAGCTCAAGGTCCGAAAGACGAGCGATCGCGCACTGTTCGTCGAGAAGCGGGAAGATACCGTGCGTCTTCTGGTCCTCGATCAGGTCGCACACAACCTGGTTGTTGAAGAACGTAATGTTCTGCCAGCTGAGGCCCTCGCGGCGGTATCCCTCCTGCTCCGTCTCGAGCGTCTGGCTGATGAAGAGCTGCTGCAGCTTCTCGTTCACGTAATTGATGCAGAGCTGCTCGAACGCGTTCACCTCAAAGATTTCAAAACCGTAGATATCGAGGATACCGATGCTGTTGCTGATGCTGCGCGAGCTGCAAGCCACGTTTTTGTTGATGCGCGCAACAATCCAGTTGAAGATCTTTTCGTAGAGCGAGCGGGCAATCGAGTCCGAGACCTTCTTCGCCTGGCGCGCGTCGAACAGCACCTTCTGATCCTCGCGGTAGATGTTGACAATGCGGTAGGTGAGCAGCGCCTCGAGCTTGTCGGGTTCGATACCCATGAGCTCAGCAGCGTTCTTGAGCGCCAGACGGGCACCCTCCTCGTCGATGACAGCGCACGGGTTGTGCGCCTCGTCTGTCGTCTGCTTGAAGCGGATGTTACCAATCCAGAGAATCGCCGCGAGCTGCTGGTAGATGGCGTGCTGCTCTTCGTCGGAGATGCCGACGGCCTGCATGTTGGCGCGCACATTCTTGTACTCGGCGCCGTCGTCGACACCCTCAATCTTAGAGTCAACGTTGTTGAGGAAGTCGAATTCCTCCGGCGAATCCGGGAGGCGCCACGCCTGGCGGTCCGTGTCGTTGGCGCCGGCGATCATCTGGTAGAAGGCGTGGAAGTTGCGCTCGCCCTCGGCCTGGTGGATGATACGGCTTCGCTCCAGCAGGTAGTTGTCAATGTATCCGCCGATGACCTGTCCGACGCGGTTCATCTGCAGGACAATGTACTTTCCGAAGCGACTGCTGTTGTTGTTGCGGATGGTCTGCGCGTTGCCGAAGGCCTCGAGCACGGGGTTGCTGCCCCAGAGCACGTCCGTGACGTGGCTGGTCATATCATCGGCCTCCTTGCGCTGCTCGACCGACATGCGGCGGTTGGCGATGACGGCGCTCTTGGAGCGCGAGCGCGTGCTAATGGAGGTGAGGTAGCGCATGACGTGCTTGGAGGTCTCGGTCTTGCCACTACCCGACTCGCCCGTGATGAGCAGGCTCTGGTCGAGCCCGAAGCGCATGAGGTTGGTGTAGGCGCTCTCTGCGATGGCGAACGGGTGCGGCTCGCTCACGTGCAGCTCCTTGCCCGAGAACTCGCTGATCATGTTTGGGGCGTAGATGGACGTCTTGCCGTCCTTCTGGCGCAGCAGCTTGTACGGGTTCATGGCGATCAGCACGGGGCCCAGGAACGTGTACACGTAGCCCTGGCGGTAGCGCGTGACGAGCTCGTCCACGATGTGCTGCTCGTCCACGGCCTCCACCATCAACAGGTCCTTCATGGTTGCTCGCGGCCTCTCCCTCGACGGGTCTCCTCGCTCACGCTGCCTTTCTCTTAGTTGCTCTTCTTATCCGAGGCACTTGCGCCGGACGGGGAGGTGCGCGATGGGCGACAGATCGAAAAGAAAGCCGCGCGCTCTCGCTCTTGTCCGCTCGTCGAGTCGCCGCGCCGCCGCGTATTCGGTTGTGCGTCGCGCTTTTCTCCCGGCGAGGGCGGCGGTCGAGGGGGGGCACTTGGTTCCCACTGCCGCGCCAGTTCGAAAGTGGGCCGTCAAATTGACAATCATTTCTTTTCTATATCTACCGTTGCTAAGTGAGCGCTCCACGCAAACAGACGTACGCAATCAACACTGGGATTTTGTATGCCGCGCCGCCTGTCTGCTCGACCAGACACTAACGCCTCTAAACACGATGCAATGATTAGAAACGCCACCACAAAACACAGCATCGGGTTTTCAACAAATGGCCTCGAGATGCAGCCGGTTTGACGAAAAACGTACAATTGCCGTCGCCTTGAAGACCAATAGAAATCGCCTGAAGGCAGGATCCGCTACTGTGCGTGGCGTCCTGGGCGCCAAACCTTCCCTTATTCTATTCACGCTTGTGGTGATTTTTCGAGAGGCAAAAATAGCGGTCAGGACGAAATGTATCCATCGACACAAGCACGAGTGACTTGACCAAGCACCCTCTTCTTCTTCGCTATGCACCCGAGCCATCATCATCATGGGGCGCTCAACATCAACAACACCACCGTCTCATGGCCGATTGATTGTACGGGCACTTCTGCTTTTTTTTGAGTCGTTGTTGCAGCAGCCATTTTGGCTTCATGTCGAGGTAGGACACTGCATGGCAATGGACATCATCTGCACTTTGCTGCTTTCATTTGGAACGGCATCGACGGGAGCGATTCGCTCCTCTCGCTCTATACACCCTGCTTACCTCCTACCGTGGCGGCTCTCGCACTAGACTCGAACGAACGCACGAGCTCTAAATGGAGAGCTCCGCGATCTCGTCCCGCAGCGTCTGCTCGCCCTTGAGCTTCTGCTCCTGGTCCTCATTCAGCGACTCGCCCTTGGCCACCTTCTCCTTTAGCGCGTCAATCTGCTTCAGCTTCTTGTTGAGGCCCTTGAGCTTCTTCTGCTTCTCCTCAGGCGTGAGCTCCACTGGTTCAGGAGCCGCCTCCTCCTTCTTCGGCTCCTCGGCATCAGGCTTGCCTCCGCCGGTCACCTTCGCAAGAGCCTCCTCGACGGCAGCACGGGCTTCCGCGGCCTCCTGCGCCTTCTTCTTTCGCGCACTCTTGCTCAGCTTCTTGGGAGCTGCAGGAGCCGACATGCCAGGGATTGGACGCGGGGCTCCAGGGATCGAGCCACCCACGGGAGCCACGGCACGTGGAGGCGCATACTTGTTGCGGTCAAGCTTGCGCGAGCCACCTTCCTCTTTCCGCATCAGCGCGGCCAGCGCGCCGGTCGAGTTGGGCGGACGGTACGCCTGAGGCTTTGCCGGTGCAGGAGGAGCCGCAGCGGCACTCTCGGAGAAACTGCTGCCGCCGTCCTTGCGGCGAGGCGACTGCGGCCGGTTCGGGTACGTCTCTGCGCTCGCAGGGCGGAACTTCATGTCGTACAGCTCAGCACGGTCCTCCTGGTGGATTGGTCCACTGCCGTCGTACGTAAAGATCTTGAAGCCGTTGTCGACACGCAGACGAGGGAAGGTCGTGGCCGTCGCGAAGTATCGGCTGTCCGGCGACCAGGCAAACGTCGTGGCCGAGTTCGAGTTGGCCGAGCCTATCTTCTTGAGCTTGTTGCGCTCCCAGAAGTCCATGTCACCGCGGAGGTTGCCAAAGCCAGCGATACACAGGAAGCGACCGTGCGGGCTCCAGCTCACGTGGTTGCGCGGTGCCGCACCAAACTCGAATACCGGCACGGCTTTGTTGTCATAGAGCGTCGCGTTACATGGCATGGGGCCAGCGAGCACCACAAAACCGCGGCCAGTCGGGTCCCATTGAACGTCGTGAACCTGTCCAGGCTTGGTGAGCGGTACAATGCAGTCGTACTGACCGTCGCTCTGCAGGAAGAAGAGCCCAGTCTCGCCGTAGTACGATTTGCCAGACGTGTCGACATCAGTGCGAGTCTCGATGATGAGCGCGCTACCCGAAGGTGACCATTTGAGCTTCACGTCTTGCGCCTTGTAGAAGCTCTTGGACGCCACAACCGTGTCAAGTCCGCCCGGGAACTGGTAAATCTTCACACTCGCGGGCTTGCCCTTCTTCTCCGGAACGAACAGTGCAATCTTATACGGGGCGGCGCCAGGAGCGATGCTGAACGCCGTTGTGCCAGGCAACACGACCTGTCCAACCTGACCAGCGCCAACGTCGCGGCCGCTGTACAGGACGACGCCGTTCGCGCTCTGGCGACCGCAGATCGTCTCATCCGATGACCACTGGAGCGACGGCCAAGCCTGCAGACCCAATCATCACGCTTTAAATCAGCACAAATAGTTGCAACCGCCATCTCGAGCCTTTGCTTACATCACGCGAGTAGGACTTCTGCGGGAAGTCAGCGGCTCGCTCTCCCGTCGTGGCATTCCAAACAATGAGGTTACCACGCGGCTCCGCGTCGCCCTCGGCCTTTTGCGGGCGCTGCCAAGTGAGGAGGTGCGAGGCAAGCGGCGACCACGCCACGGCCTGGATGCCAGCGTTCTCCACTTGCACGAGCACCTCGGCACTACAAGACACCAGATGAAACAATAAGTGAGACGATTGCCACGTGCGGTAACAATCGATTCACACAGTCTGCTACGTACGTTTCGGTGTCTCGGACCGTGAAGCCAGTGGCGGTGCTCACGAGCACGACCTTGCTGCCATCGGCGCTGAACTCCATAATGTCCGCGGCAGGCGCATCGAAGCCGGCATCGCGCTCGACCTTGACGGTACCAACATCCTTGGAGGACGAGGGCGGGCCCCAGATGGACTCAACGCCCGTCTTACCGCGCAGGAAGAGCTTGGTTCTCGGCAGACTCGCTGCAGACCCACAGAAAGCGTCAGCATGCGACGCAACAAAGATACTTTTTGCGCGATAGAGCGCGCCTCAGGAGCCCCCAGAGGTATCAAAACGCGTAGCAGAGCGTTGCCGACATCTCAATGAGCTTGACGAGCGTCTGGGCGCCTCCTGATGGCGCACACAGGCCGAACAGCGCGCGTACCTGCCATGCTTGCTGCCTTGGTGGGGGATTGCTTTGCGTGCCGCTGATTTGGTTGGCGTCCTTCCATCCTCCACATCGACTTGACTATTACACTTTAGAATATATAATTACATTTATATATCACATATAATTATAAAATTTACTATAGACACATAGAACAATTGAATTTTAGATATATGCACTCGTGCTTTTTCCCGCCCACTTTGAAACTAGAAAAAAACAACATGGCGGACGTGGAAGGCGGACTGCTCAAGTGCGTGCTGCAGCTCGCAGCCTGTAGCGACAAGGTGCGGTCGACGCGATCACCAGCGCATAGATTTTCTCAAGCGCTATCGATAGAGGACTCGCTCGCCTTTCCCGCGTGCGTGCAGCCTCGAAAACGCTGGCGTTCTCTAACCGATGGACTGTCTTGTGAATCGACAGCTGCGGCTCGCGGACGCGCGGCTCGGCAAGTATGTCGAAGGCATGAAACGCGACCTGCCAGCTTCAGAGATGCCGT
Source organism: Phytopythium helicoides (assembly GCA_024867545.1). Classification (NCBI taxonomy): domain Eukaryota; phylum Oomycota; class Peronosporomycetes; order Pythiales; family Pythiaceae; genus Phytopythium; species Phytopythium helicoides. Next base: position 27,688 of record JANFNE010000056.1, read on the forward strand.
CCCTTGTACGTATATGTAGATGAGTTCTTCGAGGAAGGGGGCAGGGTCCTCATTCTTTGAACATCGAGCAGAAGTCAAAGCTGGCGATTGTGCCGGAGGGCACAGCGAACGAGGAGGACACCCCCGAGCAGCAGTTCGAGAAGTTGTTCGAGCTAGGTAAGTGGTCGTGCTATTCGAGCGCATCGATGCGATTTCGTGTGTGGAGGGCTCACTCATCGCGAATCGCAGGAACTGAGGCAGCCGAGCGGCTAGAGGTGACCAAGTCCCGCATGGAGAAGGAGCTTCGGCGGCGGTCAGAACATGTGCGGCTATCCTGTTGAATGGCCATGTCAGTAGGGAAAGATGTGGACTGATGTGAGCTCTGCCTTCATGCACATAGTTCCGCGAACTCGTATCAAGTCGAAACATGGACATCCAGGTATGTGTTGTGCTCCGGACGTGCAGAGTTAACTTTGTCGCAGCGATCTCGTACTCAAAGTTCGATGATGCATTGATATGGGCAGGAAGAGTATGCTCGGATGCTGAAGGAGCTTGAGGACCAGGCAGAGGAGCTGAAGCAGGTGTGTGGGATGCCGATATCGAAAGGAGCCAAGTAACCATGCTGACATCAAAACTCAATGCAGGATATTGAGAAGGAACGATCTATCAAGGAGGAAAACCGCAAGCGCCGTCGTGAGGAGCGCGAGCAGCGAAAAGCGCAGAAAAAGTCTCGGCATGAGAGTCTCTCACACGATAACGCCCAAGCCCAGGCACGAATACCTTCTCAATCGGGTGTCGCTGGAAGCAAGCTGACCGCGATACTTGTTCATTTGCAGGAGCAACTTGAAGTGTACACAGCCGATATTCGGCAGCTACAGAACCTGTTTGCAGAGATGGAAGAGGAAGATGAGCAGGCTAAGCGTCGTGAAGAGGAGAACGCACGCACAGAACAGGAACGCCTGGAGCATTTGGAGGGACAGCTGAGCGCAGAAGTCTCGGAGCTGAGGCAAGAAATTACTTTGCTGCGCGAGACGAGAGACGCCATCAACGCAAAGCTCGAGGTAGCGTACCGCTTTGTGGATGATGTGTCACTTTGCGGCCTCGTTAATAATGTTTGCGCGTGCCCAAACTACGGTAGACTACAACACTCAAGTCGCAGTACGAGGAGGAACGAGATGAAGTCAAGGCCGAAATCTCACATGTACGTGAACTCGTGCGTTTGTACAACGATTTCCCTGGGAGTTGACCTAGAGTGCTATTCGTGCGCAGCTGCAAGACAAGCTTCAGGAGCTCACTTCACAGCTGACCTCGAACGGCGTGCGGCTTCACTCTCTCCTTCGAACCCTGGCACCGACTCCAAGCATCGGCACGCTGATGACGCGGCTATTCCAGCAGCTATCTCCTGATCGGCGGTCGTCGTCTGGTGGATCTCCCTCGGGACGAGAATCGACTGACTCGAGTAGCCAAGTCTCGTTGAAAACTGTGGGGCTGCAAGAGTTCCTTCAAGTAAGTGGCCTTGTGAAGTAGTTGATTTGTGCCGACATGTTTCTGACGAATCTGAATGTGCTCACCTATCTGCAGAGCTGTCCAACCGTGGAGGAAGGCAGGAAAGCTATCGACGAGATGAAGAAGCTGCAACTGATCCATTACTACGAATCCAGTGGCGTCATCGCATTAGCACAGTAACGGACTGCGTCCGTATCGAAAGCAAACACAGTATTCATTGAGTCTCAAATCATTTTTGCCATCCAAGGAGACTCTGTTCCATGCAGACAGACATGCCGTTCACCAGGGCGGGTCATGTTTTCTGGTTTCCCAATGCCACCCGCGTCCCGCTTACAGGTGGCTGGCGCTCTTGGGGCGTAGCTTCTTGAAGAGTGCAACGGCAGCACTGCGCGTCTCACCGGCCTTGAAGCGGCGGTCGAGCTCCTCGTACTCGGCGACGAGAGCCTCGCGCACGTACGGGTCGCGCACGCGGCGGTTGATCTTCTTGTACGCCGGCAGGTTGCGCGCGGTGAGCGGGACGCTGACGAGCGGCTCGAGCTCGGCGAAGACATGCTCGAGGAAGTTGGCGGTGGGCAGCAGCTGGCCGACGAGACCGCACGCGAGCGCGCGCTGCACGTCGATCTGCTTGGAGCGCAGCAGCAGGTCGTTGGCCACAGCCGCGCCGAGCACGTGCGGGAACGTGTAGGAGGAGGCGAACTCGGGCACGATGCCGATGCGCATGAAGGGGGTCCAGAAGGTGGCCTTGTCGTTGGCGAACACGATGTCGCAGTGCAGCAGCAGCGTGACGCCGATGCCGATGGCGGGGCCGTTGACGGCCGCCACCACGAGCTTGGAGCAGCCGAGCAGCTTGTGCATGAACTTCTTGGGCTCGCCCTGCGACGGCAGCTCGGTCGACCCGCCGGAGTAGCGGCCCATGGCCTGCTCGATGTCGGCGCCGCTCGTGAAGTAGTCGCCGTGGCCCGTTAGCACCAGCGCATGCAGCGCGTCGTTGGCCTCGTACTCGTCGATCGCCGCCATCAGCTGCTGGTACATGGCGTCGTCGAACGCGTTCTTGACGCGCGGGCGACGCATCTCCGCCACGTACACGTGCGCGCCGTGCGTGTAGCGGCGCACCGCCGTCCCCTCGATCACCGCCGACGTCGCCATCCTCGCTGTTGTTAAATGCGGACGAGGGATCCTGGAACGCTGGCGTCGCCTTCTGGCAAAGCCCTTTGATGCATCAACAACATGGCCCCAGCTTCAAGACGTCGAGGGTGTGGACCACATGAAAGATGTTGAACAGAACTTCAACATCGCAGGGCTTGTCGAGGCCGCTCCGATCGTAGGAATCGAGTGCACGACCATTCTCAATGGTGGCGTGCCCACCTAGCCTACCCTCGTGGATGCCTCCCATCAATGGCGCGAGCCATGCACTATCACTCACTGAAAAACTTCCTGGCGCGAGCGCAACAGATCTAGATCTAGCACAGATTGAGCATTGCCCAGCCTCTTCGCGAAATGAACGCTCCGTCAGCTATCGATTTGGTTATCGTTAAATGGCGGTTATGAGTTGATGAAAATGCTGCTGGCTGATCGTATAGTAGAAGGTGGGAAACTGACTCGAGCTGCATCACGATCAGCACCTCGTGCAAGCAGGCTTGTAAAAGTACTTCAGAAGCTGCGTATGCTGGCTGAAGGCAACTTCGTGACTACCGAGCCAGGTTCCGTTTTCTTTTGACTTGATACTTGCTTTATCCAGTGCACAGTGTTGTTCAAAACTTACCTTGCAAAGTCTTGCACGAGATAGGCATAAACCCTGCACGGCGGCTCAGGTTTGTTTTCCTCCATCTCAATCTGGTAACATTCCGTCTGGGGCGTCTTCGAAGATACACCTAATTGTAGAAGCATCAACTTCGCGAATTCTTCGTCAAACACATGCTTCAAGCTCCGACACGTCAGTGCCTTGAGTTGCATTACTGCCTTTCTGGGCATCGACTTTTCATGTGCCATATTTCAGAGACCCCATCGTTCTGTGCGAATCTACGTGACATCAGCTAATATGGTTCTGGCACAAATCCAAACGATTTAATCTCTACATGAATCAATCCATTCTTTCGACGTCTGGCCGCGATTTGGTAAGGTAGCCTGACGCCTACCAGTAATGTATCGATCTCCCGAAGTCTACAACGGATCAAATGGTTAATTAATTGATTGGTTGCACCATCCGTGCGATGTTGAGCCACGCTTGCCGATTGCGCCAAGTACCACCACTTGTAGATCAAACGACTGCTCGATCCAGCGACCCCGTTCAATGACGTCGGCGGGATTGCGAATCGCGACCTGAGCGACAACGCTTGAGCGTAATTGTTGGTCGCGGAGGGGCTGCCGTCTTTGCTGTCACTTTAGCTCGCAGTTTGCACAGCGTTCTTGCTGCTCATTTTCCTGACTCTCCATCAGCTACTAATCGCTAGTCTCCTATCAATACACTCACCCTAGCATATCTCACGAGTATTACGATCGTCTCGGGGCATATCCCAGTATCTTGCTGTGTTTTACTCAGCACACTAACCTTCTTGAAACTTCAGGCTCTTGGGCTGCTCGTAGCATTCATCACTATCCTCGACAAGTCCTCATAAATTGCTGGCGAATAGTATTCAGGTAGACCGACATGTTGCTACAGTCGCAGTCGCGCGCTTGGTCGCCAATGCACGCACTATTTCGATGCTGTGATCCAATACAGTAGGAAGTGGTTCAGGACACGTGGTCGAAGCTGCGACCAAATGCTGTCTCGTGGTGTCGGATCCATGTAGTAGTATCAGCGAGTGGTTGTCATCATGTCAACATTGTGGCCCCAGACATTAGTGGCTCGCCATCACCATCTCGCACACCGAGATTGCGCCAACGACGAGTGAGGCGGGACCTTTCGCTCCCAAGCAGACCCTACCCATGTTGGTCTCTCGATGTGTTCCGAAGTCTGCTTGGAGAGCAACCGTGTGCAGTCAGAACAATACTATAGCTTCAGCGAGCGTCTGAGTGAGGAGCAGCAGACTCATCCTTTGATCAGCGACGATGAGCACCAACCACTCGACACTGCTGTCGGCATGGCGCACGTCGAGCATCGCGAATTGTTAAACAGGGTTGAAGTTGATTTGTGTCGACGTAAAGTATCCCTCAAGAGAGTGCCTGCAAGTAATCAACAAAAAAACACGCCGAGCGCCACTGGCCCGCTGCTGCAGCCGCTTGAAACGCAACACCAGAACTGCGTCGGCGCTTGTGCATCAGTCGAGTGATGATGAAAGGCCGTGGCGACGTGACTTTCGCCGAGTATGCCACCGTGGCATCGCTCGACCTGGTCGAGCTGAACCTGCCCCGGTGCATCACTCGGCTGATGCACGCTGATCGTGGTAGAGACCTGCCCGCGGCGCTTCACGCTCGCTGATGACCGTGAATTTCTCACGCGGATCGGCAGGCGAGGCGTCGCCACGTGCCGCCGCAATGCGCTCGCAGCGCGAGCACCGTCGAAACGCAAGCGGCTCGCACCCGACACGGCTGCAACTGCTGGCTGCTCGGTCGCGGGCGGACGACGCGAAAAGGTATCTTCAGAAAAGCGCAATGCCTGACACGCAAGGCGAGCTCCCTCGGAGTTGACAATGCCGAGAGCGAGAGGGCGAAGGAGCGTGGTGCTTGGGCGGCAGCTCCACGCAGCACTCGCGTT